>JACCPG010000688.1:321971-346264 GCA_016069955.1 Drepana arcuata | reverse complement strand
TATTATATATAAACTGAGGAGTAATATAGACGATAATGTACTGAACTGTGAACTTGAATAAAGTAAATAGTCACATCGCGAGCTTTGCGGTGAAAGAAAACAAGAAAAACTCATACCTTTGAGAAGAAATTCAAAGAGGTTATGCATGAGAAACGGCGATGGAACCCCACCTGTCACGGTGATAAGAGTGTGTGAGGATAGGGTACTACCAACACACCTCTGCCTACTCCTTCGGCAACTCTTGTAGAAAGGTATGTATTTATATCAAAAAGTTAGTAGAAGTTATTTTGTATGAGCGATTACTCCGCAAATTTCGTAGGTATATTGTTGATTCTTCGTATCAAATCATTATTTATCTTAACTAAGGTATTTTAAATACGCAATAGAAAGTTTTTTCTTTTTTTGTATTGTCTCTCGTAGCGTGAGTTTTGGGAACTTTTGCTACTTAACCGGGCAAAGGCGAGATCTAGGCCTCCAGTCAGGCACTTTAGTGCTAAGCAACACAGCTAAGGGTACCCCCTGTGGGGTACGGGCCTCGGCTTAGGGCGTTTCTGGATCGCGAGCTAGGGAGCTGGGCTGGTCTGGTATTTTCATTATTTATATATTTAGGGACGGGATTTGCGCGTCTGGCTCGGTGCGGGCCGGCGTTTGCGGCGGGGGTCGGGGGGGAACATTACGGCTTATTCGCGTCGAGCCTCGCCGGCGAGGACGGAACAGTGGTCGGTTTTGTGTAGTGTTGGTATGTTTTAGTCGGGCGTCCTGGAGGACCGTTATATCGTCATCCGGTTCGATGACGGCATGTTTTGGACGCCTTATCTTCGAGATAAGGGAGGGAGTGTATCGGGCGGCCGATACGACGAGGGGGTTGGGGTGATTTACACATTGATATATAAAAAACCCAAGATACACAATCAGCGTCTCAAAAACGTCCGTATAAAATGAGCGCACAATTTAAAATTGTGCGCTCATTTCAAACAGTCTCTCGTCGCTCGCGTCCTTAAACGGTCGTTGAAAATGCCGAAGTGTTCGTTGTAAAATTGTAGAAATATTACGTCGAGAACGTTAAAAAAGGATGGGATATCGTATTTTCGGTAAGTGAAAGAGTTAACTGATTTGTTTTTGTTGTTTTTATAACTTAATATCTACAGTAATATGTGATTTTGATTTAATTTGTCTTAAAACTTCTCTCAACTTTCCAAATATAACACGGCTTATTTTAATGACCGCTTTGCAGTGTAATCACGATACATTACAAGCACCTTTTATTTTAGTCGCATTACACTAGTGACTCTGTTCTCATTTCAATGGAGTCGATTTTTTTTATTGTGTTTAGTTTTAATTAATATGTTCACTTTTAACCTATTTTGTATTAAGTTCTTAAATAACAAATATTTATACGTATAAATTACGGGTGACTATTGAACAATACGAGTTGTTTTATATGCATATTCTATTTCATTTTTATTTTATTTTAGTTTTGTGACCCAATACGATGCGCAGAATGGACGTCAATCGTCAGCCAACAAAGGTTTGAAGATTTTTTCAAGCCAAATAAATTAAGTGTCATATGTTCTGAGCACTTTTTGGACCAAGATATTTTTACAATAATTTAACAAACTTAATATACTAACTCAATGTCATAAATAAAAATGTTAATAAAACAAATTCGTCTCCATTCCATGCCTTGTCCTACTGGCTAACTTTGGTAGTAAAATTTTATTGCTTTTTGTAAACTGCTTGCTAAAAACAACTTTAAGCAATTCGCGTAAGGTTGAATTTGCAAAAAATATGTTCAAAGTTTAACTATAACAACGTAGGTATCGTAGGTGAGTGTTTCGGGACAGTTTCAAGTGTTACTTTTGGTCGAGACTGTGCATCTAGGGTTTTTTATATCAATGGATTTACAGCAGAATTGAAATGACGTTTGGCCAGTTTTTTCAAAAACTGTTTTATAGTGGGGACTTTGAGGTCAACGTGGAGTTGACTATTACGCAATAGTTTGTTACGCTTTCCCCTAGTCTTAACTATTTGACCGGTCATTACAAAATTTTGCGCACATGTCAAGGTTATAGAAGAACTTAGTTGGAAAAGAACGATCTCGGAGCGGGACTTGAACCTGCGACCTTCGATTTCTCCTATCGTTTATGCCACCAACTAGGTAGATACTCATTATTCACCTCACGTGACGATTTTTTTCCTGGAGTCACGTCATTTGAGTCACGCCTCACGCCATCTATTGACCAGTGCCTCAATAGAGATAGACCATTTATGTATAACGCTCTCGCTACTTTAACATTCGTGGTTAGCGTGTATCATTATTACCTATTATAAAATTGCGAAATTAATATTCCATGGTTAGATTAGATATTAACAGCTGTATGCAACCTTGTTCCCTATCACAAATTAACACCTCATTGAGCCAAATAAATAGGACCACTCCTTACGGATTTATCTCAAGGTCTTAAAACAAATATTAGTTACACACCTATATAAGTACAATTAATACAGTGTATATTTTGTTGACAAATGGTCATCCAGTTACCTACGGATTTATCAGGAGCCTAGGGTGGCAAATTTGGGGCCAAAAGGCTTCTCCGATTGAATATGGACTAGTAAGGCAGAAGGGCGACCCCTTCTGATTTACTAATCGTTGTTCCTATTCAAAGACTACTATTGAACTGTATTGAACACTGTTCCTATTCAAGCTGTCGGCAGCATCGACGTGCTTCTACTGCATAAGTATGCTAACAGGTACAGGTTGCGCGACAGTAATATACTATTTATATTACAGGTGCTTATCTCTGTACCTATTACTTTATCAAAAAGTCATAGTAAAAAAAGGGCTCGTTTAATGTGTGTAAGAGACGTACGCGATATGACAGGTCATGTCCAAGCTTCTTTGAATCTTTTTTAGTTGTCATAAATGTGGGTGTGCCAGGGTGAGTTCCAGGAACTTTTACTAGGCACAGTACCTCTCTTAGGTTCTCTTATCATATCCTTATATTGCTTCTAATACTTTCCTAAGCATATTCCTTCACGTTTTACTAAGTACCAAGTTTGCGGTGTAACAAATTACTCTACATTAAATCAGAAGAGTTAATCGGCACTGTACAGAATGGGGTTTGTAATCTAAAATTTCATGTTACCGAATACCAAAGGATAACCACGACTCTAGGTTTTTAAAGTCATGTACTACAATTACAGTGAATAGGTACCTATTCACTGTATAAAGAGTACTTACGCAATAATTCAATTAGCTTGGATGGGCTAAACAAACTGGCTGTAGCTTTTACAAGTGAGAACGAAAATATAAAACGTCTGAAAAGATACTCCATTAACGAGCTAGCAAATAGAAAATTACCCGTTGTCACTAAAATCCAAAGAGCAGAGCCTTTTACTGAAGAGGCCATCTCCCTCCGCTAGTTACCCTCAATATTTGCTGCTCATAGTGGGACTGGGAACACTGATCGCAGAAGGAAACATAAAAAGGAATAGAAAAAAAGCTTGGATGGGTTTACGGTAACAACCTCATACGAGGAAGGAAGAAGGAAAACCATAGAGTGAAGAAACTGGGAAAACGTGTTTTATACATTTATTATCACTATCAAACTTAATATTACTCTATTTAGCCACAGGCACGCATCATTTTAGTACAGGTCACAACGGATAGAGATTTTCATGTCGTTTGCTGTACAATTGATTATTCCTGCTACATCACGAAATTTCTAGAATAATAAATAAACATCAATAAACCGTGTAAACTCCTGTAGCTAGCAATAACAGCTAAATGAAAAGCATTGGCGAATATTACTTCGAGAAAATCTGGTGCAAATCGCGCCATTCCTGAATGGCTTGCCCATAGATTTACTGTGTCGAAATATCAATAAACTTCTCTTATATTTCACAATAGTGAAAACATTAGTTGCATGTATAAAATATATTTCGACAGCAGAATACAGGCTAAGAGCGAGACATTTTCAGTCCTAAACTTTGTGCCTTTAAGCTCGGCTGTTTAAATAACAAAGTTATTGGTAATGTAATAACCTTGCGTTCAGTTTAGTTGCCATATAAAATGCTTTTTTATTAGCTCTGTGATCAGTCAAAAGTAGCGCAATGGCGCTCAATTATACTGTCACTTTTTAGATGTCTAGACTTAACATTCTTCAACCAAACAACTTCATTATATACACTATATTGTGATAATATATTGAGCGAAACAAATATTATGATGATAATTCCTTAACACGGAAACCGTAGCATTAATTAATTAAAATACACTTCATTGCACTGTGACAGGATAATACCTTTTGACTATCGTTTATCATACCTTTATTATTTACATACCATTTTTATATTTATATACCAATTTTACATACATTTTATTATCTATATATAAATAGGTAATTTGATTGCGATTATGTTAATCTGCGCTTTTTGCACTATGAGATACAATATCTATATAACACAATACATCTTATATTGTTAATAAATATAATATCAAACATTTAAATTACCTACCAAAATATGTATTCGTTTAGCCCTTTGTAACAATTACCTTCTAATAGCCCAATATTATATGGCATTTGGTACAAGAATACAAGATATTGAGCTTGAAATATATAACAGATTAATCTCTGACGTTTATCTATCTTTTGTTTTCCAATAGGATCGGTGTTTTAAATGAAATTAGTTCAATTATTTCGTATGTCAATCTTAAGTAGAAATATCAATAAATATATTGTGCTTATTTGCTAACACGTAAATAAGACCTGTTATTGTTAGTTAAGTAGTGTTAAGTTAAGTTTTTAACACGATAGTAGATATAGTTTCCAACAATGTAAAGGTGATTAGTCTTATAAACAAATATCCAATCACTAATGTATTAATGTAGGAACATTGCCGCAGATATAATATTCTATGCCCAGTTCAAATTAACTGAAGTGACGTCATTGATCTACGATAATTTTGCAGAATTTGGATATTAGTCTTAACAGTAACCAGTATCGTTTAAGAATTACATTCTTAATTCTTTAGCGCAATTTAAATTGTACCGTTTACATGTTTGATATGGCGGCATTTTTATTTCTACTATTTACATACTATACATATCACGCCGAGTCCCTCATGGGGTAGGCAGAGAGAGTAGAGCGCCATTCTCTCTGGACTTACATACCTGTTAGACACTCAAGTGTGGGAACGTCTAGAGTACTCGAAACCGGCGAGCATGTAAGAAGAAATTGATGAATGTTGCTAGAGCGAGAGGTATGTAAATCTACCAATTATTATAAATATTTTTTTATAGTTGCGATAAATTAGTTATGTACTGCCCGGTTTTGAATTAACTTTGTAATTGTGCGAACAACAAAATTGGAACTCAGACTGATGAACATTATGATAAATTTTTAATGAATTCATTTGTTTTTTATAAATATTTATATTATGATTCATTGTAATGACATCCCGTGTCGAATATAAAAAAAACTGGTATTTTCATACCTAATTATATATACAAAGAAATAACAATATTTTCGCATATATTATTAAAAGTTAATGTATATTAAGTCCATATAAATAAAATAAATAAAAAATCTACACACTTATCATAATGGAATGGCTCATAATCTTAATACTAGACCTTAATATAATGGGCATACAACGGACAATTCTTTGGTTCAACAAAACACTTATATATTGCTTACGACGCAAAGACCACAAAGAAACAATATTCAACAAAATTCTTGAAGCCAAACGCGACTAACCCTTAACAAAATACTCTTAACGCATCAGTCTGTCCTCTATTTCTTCTGGTCACCGTTAGTTTGTGATGGGGGCTCTGCGCCCAGGAGTAATTGGATCTCATCAACGCTCTTGCCTTTAGTTTCAGGCACAACGAAGAAAATGAACACGAAACCCACTAACATTATACCAGCGAAGAGCCAAAACACTTGGCCTTTTCCGATGGCGTCGTTCAAAATACTGAACGTACTGGTTACAGTAAAACTGAGCAACCAGTTCAAGGTACCAGCTGTAGAGCTGACGAAGGACTTGATGCCAATAGGGCAAAGGTCCCCGGCCATCATCCACGGGATGGGACCGAAGCCGATCGAGAACGCTACGATAAACAGGGACAGGGATACCAATGGTAGCCACGTGATGGACTGAACAATGTCAGACTGTGAACCGTGAGCGTCTTGCAGGAAGAAATAAACCCCCAGAGCAGTAGTGCACAAACACATCACCAGCGCTGACAGAAGGAGCAGAATGCGGCGGCCTAGTTTATCCACAACCAAACTCGAAGCGAAAGTGGCAATTACTTGGATAACTCCAATAATAATTGTGGAAATTGTTGCCGGTATCGCTGCGCCGGCATCGGAGAAGATCGTTGAAGTGTTGAAAATAACTGCATTGATACCTGACAGCTGTTGGAACAGCATGAGGGCGTAGCATATGATCAACGCTTTAATGGCTGTTTTCTTCGTGATCGAGGTCGCGAAGGACACGGGGTTATTCTTGGCGTGTTCAGCCTTCGTCCTAAGGTTGGTCAGTTCGTAATCAACGTCGTAACTCCTGCCGCGAAGTCTCACCAAAGCTTGCCTAGCCTCTTCGTTCTTCCCCTTTATGACCAAATACGTCGGACTTTCGGGCATGAAGAAGAAAACTGCACCGAATATTAATGGTATTATGGTACAAAGTATGTTGAACACAAACACCGATGTGTAACCGCCGACCACGTAGGCGAAGAGGACGCCGATGGTGATCATCAGCTGAAAAAAGCTGCCAAGGGTTCCTCTGATGGAGTCCTGTGCTATTTCACTCGTGTAAGCCGGTGCCGTGACGCAGAAAGCGCCTCCGGCCACGCCTGTTATGAACCTGCCAGCTATGAGCATGCCCACACTGGTCCCGAAGGTGATCAGCAACCAACCAATTGTGAAGGGTATGACGAGGAGCAGCATAGTATTCTTCCTGCCCATGACGTCCATGATTAGTCCGATGGGGAAGCAAACAGCAGCTGCTCCGAGGTTGATGATAGACCCCACCCAGGCGCCCTGAGCCGTCGATACGGGGAAGTCGTAGTCTGTACTGTTCGCTGGAGTGATTTTGTATAGCACTGGCGATGACCAGCCGAGCATCGTACCTGCTGCTAACGCACCGAGGGTAGCTGGAATAGAAAACAAATATTATTAGATTCGTATATACACATATTTCAAAAGCTCGAACCACTCGGCCACCACGGCTCTTTGTTATACCGCAATGGTGGCATACAAGTATGGGGTCCGCTTGATGGTAAGCGGTTACCGCCGCCTATGGAAGCCGCTGCCAACCCTGCAGAAATCTTTTAACACCCTTTTTGAAGAACTCCATGCCGTCTCTTTATTATGATAGGGTCGTAAATAATTGCCCTATGACTGTAAGTAAAGCGAGTCTTAGTTAGTTACCTGATAAAGCAGCAATGTACTGTGGTAGCTTTCGGCCATTGTCGCCGCGCGGCTCCACGAGCCCGTCTCGTGACACGCCAATGTCAGCCATGTTGCCTTGTCGCTAGAAATAGAAAATATACCGTTAATAATGCCCTCAGGTGCCAACAAGCTTGCAGTCAGCCTCATAGTAAGCGGTTTACAGCCATCTGTGAAGTGCAATATTGCTTGCCCTCTGCTGATTACACGAATTTCACACACTATTAAAAAAATATTAAAATAAAATTTTATTGAAATTGGTCCGGCCGTTTCGGAGGAGTAAGGTAGCTAACATTGTGACACGAGAATTTTATATATAAGATTTTTTTTTTAAAGGGAACAAACAACATCATAAACTTCCACATTTATCATATTAGTAGGATAAAATTGCTATCAATGCATGCAAGGGGCAATGCATTGATAGGACAATGATTAATATATTCAAAGGAGTAAATGGTTGTAATAAAGAAACACTTAAATTTACGAGTTGGTAGGTAATTGGTTTCTACTTCCACTTCCATTAAGTTTTTCCATTTTCATTTATTTTCTTTCCATTATGCTTCTTTAATCTGTTGCATTACATATAACTTACTATATACTGAGTAAATATTTAAATAATCTTCCAATAGGGTCTCCCAATGAATAGGCAGAGGTGTAAAGGAATATAATAATTGATTGGACACTCAAGGCAAGGCTGGGAACATCAAGAGTACTCAAAACCGGAGAGCATGTGTGAAGAGACTGATGAATGTGGACGAAGCATCAGAGGTATGTAAGTCTAGAGAGAGCTGGCACTCTACCCTTTTGAGGAGCTTTTGTATGTACATATTTGTCCAGAGATCACAAATTATGAGGTACAAGAGCAACCTTCATAAGGCAATTCTAGTAAGTATTTATGCTGTATCTGTTTAACCTAGAATGCAGAAACAAAGCTAGTAATTAATCAATCATTGAAACTACCCGCATTTTTATTAGTGGTTTTGAATTAATTATAGACTGTAACACAAAAAAAAAAAAAATTTCTTTTTTTAATTATTGTAATTTCAGAATAAATATTTTGTTGAATAAACATTTTGTTAATAAACCCTTTGTTTATGTTATTAATTACTGTGCTTGCAGTTTAAGGCACAAATGATCCCATATTTGTTAACACACATTATATTTAATTACCCATAAACAGTGACATTTGACTGATAATTAGTATGGTGTAATACTGCCCCATTCAGGAGACTCCATTGTTCCCTAGCTCCCTTATATTTTAAAAGTGTCTAAATAGTTCTTTTAAGCAGTGTATTCTAATAGGTAAAAAGGTAGTGCTAGAGTTGACGTGGTCAGTTAGATGAAGAATTGATTAATTATAGTTTAAGCAAATGTGGTTCGACACAAAGAAAGCACAATGGTTGATTAAGAGATTACGTGAAAGTAGTTAATTATAGCCTACCTCATTTTGTATATCATTGCTAGTACTTGGCGCAGGTATAGCTGGTAATAAGGGTTCATTCTCATCATCACTTGCGCGGCGTCTCAATCGAGGTCTCATTTTAACGGTAACAAAATTACTATCACAAATTGTATTACAGTGACATGTTTTTCACAACAAATAAATACAACAGATTTATCTACATATGTGCGAAGTGCGAATCATCGATCAAGTAGGTATTTAAAGTAAACAAGTCATTTCACAGCTTGACTTGTTGACTCGACAATTCAATTGACAAAGAATGACAGTCAGCCGTCAACAGCACACTGACGTATGTCAATTCACTGTGCAATGTGCATGATGATAGCGAAATTATATTTAAAAAATAAATACGGATTAGTCGATTGAAAGTAGGCTTTATTTCTATTAAGTATTATCCACCGATACAAGCAATGGTTACATTTTTCTATATATTATAATTAAAGGAACTAAGCGCCTGTGGTAATTCTACGACAATATGACGCTACCTGGTAACTTGTTGCTATAAAAATATATATGTAGGATAAAACTTTAACTTACGAATACGATACAGATTCTTTTAAACCCTTACAAAACATAATCTCAGTAAGCGCGGAATAAGATATTTTGTTCAGGCACTGAAGAATACGACCTGCCTGGATAGAAACAAACCAAGTTTGACAAATTCAATAAAATGATCGTGGATAGACAAAAATCCACTAAATTCCGATTTATTTAATCATATTTGTCATCCATATACAATATCATAAAAATCTGTTTTGGATGGGCTATTAAAAAGGATTGTCATTACAGTGCCATATTAAGCAGTGATTCGTCAACACAAGATAGCACGTGTCTTATTCACGTTGCCATTACATCTGAATGCTCCATAATTGACCAACAGTCAAGGGCAAAGCGTTGTTATGTCAAAGTCAAGAACGTTCGTTACCCATGTGTGCTATGAATCGACTATGTTAACAACCAATAGTTAGATGAATAATATTCGTTATGTTTTACTGAAACTTTGTATTGCTGGATATTTATTACTGCCTACAATGTTTATTGTACATTGTGCGGGGGACATTTTATGATAGCGTTCTCATCAACACTGAAAATAGATTTCTAATGATAAAGAAAATCTCGGTTATGTAATCTATAATGTATTCAAACTATAACTTTGAATTTAGGTGCAATCTATGCATTGTAAAGGTCAAAGTCATCGACTATGACTAGCAAGCTTTTACGGTTGTCTGGTGAGTTTCCACAGCCTATAGTCATTTGCAATACCCACCCAGTATACCTCATAACTTTAGTTTAGAAGTAGTTCAGAGAACCTTACTCTTAAAGTGAAAACAAATTATCCATGCGTAGTGCAATTTGGTTGCGATCTTCTATATATCCATAGATATTATAGTTTATATGATATTAGTAATATGATAATGATATTAGTAAAGAAGGGGCTGCGTCTAAACGCTGGCAAGACTAAGGTTCTGGTATTCGAAAGAGATGAACAAGTGACCGAGTGTGCTATATCGGTAAATGGGCAAATTCTAGAGCAAGTGAATGAATTTGTATATCTTGGAAGCATGTTCACACGAGATGGAAAGTATGAAAAGATATTGAAAGAAGGATAACTGCCGGAAATAAGGTGAATGGAGCCATGTCGGCGTTGATGGGCAGTAAAAGTCTGAGCAAGAATGCTCGAGTTGCTGTCCACAACGCGATATTGGTACCTACCTTATTGTATGGCAGCGAATCCTGGGTATGTCAGAGGAAGTATGAAAATAGCTTGAATGCAGTCGAAATGCGATCTCTTCGAAAAATGTGCGGCGTAACGATATTAGATCGAATCCGCAATGAAGAGATTCGCAAATCAGCTGGCGTGAATGAGGGCGTGATTGTAAAGATGAAGAAAGGCATGTTACGTTGGTTTTGACACATAGAAAGGATGAGTGAAGAAAGATTGACGAAACAGATATACAAAGCAAAAGTGTGTGCAAGAAGAGGCAGAGGAAGGCCACGTTCAACTACCTGGATCAAATAGATCGGACTCTGAAGGACGGGAACGTTAAGAGTACTCGAAACCGACGAGCATGTATGAAGAGACTGATGAATGTGGACGAAGCGAAAGAGGTATGTAAGTCTAGAGAGAACTGGCGCTCTATACTCTCTGCCTACCCCGTTAGGGACTTGGCGTGATGATGTGTATGTATGTATGTTATAGTTTATTATGAATCATTACATGAGTGCCGTGGTAGTCAAGTGATTTAAGTACATAAATATCATCAGGCTGAGTTCCTCACGGGGTAGGCAGTGGGGATATAGCTAGACTAGCATACGTGATTTGAGTAAACGCTTGCATTACAAAAATTGCAGGTCTGAACCTTGGCGGTCTGACTGAACCAATGAGTTTATTTCTTAACTTAGTACACCACGAGCCATTGAGTAAATTCAAAAGCACAGGTGACGGTGACTCACTGAGAACGGCGACGGACTCGGCATCTGTCATGTCGGTGTTTAAATATATCACCGACGAAAAAAAACGTGTTTTTACATCTCTGTCTAGCCATTTGGGGACCTAGTGAAGGCGTGAATAATATAATTATCTTAAGAAACTGTAACGACGTAAAATGTTAAAATATCGACGTAAAGTAAAATTTCAATTATATTCACCGTTACGCTGGTTGCACATGAATTCGTAAACAAATCTACCGCCAACACACCGACAACCACTTGCGGCCCAAAAATTGGCAGGCCAATTAACGTTGTTCCAAAACGTGGACCGAACATTATTAAAAAAATATCACTAAGTAATAAAATGGAGTAACGTAGTTTTAAGCTGTTTTAAGCGAATTGTAATAACACAGGAGGCTTATACATTAGTTTTTATTAACATTTTTAATGTAAATAGGATTTATGCAGAACAGCCGTTCAAGTGGCTTCAAGTACAAAATAAGAAATAATCTTGATACTTGACATATCTTCTCTCTGTCTTTCAATGATAGAAAATAGTGTCAATTTCAAGATAGTTATATACTATAGATATTATATAGTTATATAGATAGATAGTTATATATAGATAGATAGATAGTACTATAAAGTTATCTACGACTTGACGACAACAAATAACTTTCACCATAGATGTTCTTAAATAACTGAAAACATTCCAAGTCCTGCTCGAGGTAGGCAGAGAGAGTAGAGCCCATTCTCTCTATACTTAGTTTTAGGCTTATCACTTTATTTTCTGGGCTAAACTATACATTATATGTACTAATCCATATATGTTCCGAATTTCTGTCTTCATGTTCTCCATTCGTGATGGCGTAACAGACATCTTCACAAATTTTCAAATTTGTGATACTCCTACAATGGGTATGATTTAGTGTTTAAGGAAACAAGTATGAGTAAATAAAGTGGTTATCCCCGTAATATATTTTTATACGCATATAAATATTTATATAGGAAAACTGCATGCGTTTAAGAAGAAATTATAAGTCGTATGTACAGTTGTGCTTGAGTAACGGCGATGGACTCGCCATCTGTCACGTTGGCACCAAATATACCTCTGGCGGAAAGTGGGTGTGTGGGTATTACCTATACACCTCTGCCTACCCCTTCGAGGACCCTTGTGAGAAGGCGTGAGGATATATTATTTATTTATATTATTATTTATAAATATTTATTGATCACGCGCAATTTGGCTAAAGGCCTATTGATTGAAAACTGCCTGCCTATAAAATATTAAGTATGTAAATTAATTTCTCTATAAGGATAGATGAATAGATAAATGCCAGGCATTTTAATACAGTACACAAGTATCACGATATATGTAAAGTGGATGACCTTTTTCCCTACATCCGTTTCCGCCCGGACGTGTCTTGCGCACGTCCGCATTGAGTGAGAGTAAAATAAAAAATATTTTTTTAAGGATTTACAAAAAATATGGCCATAAGTACTTGGAGATGTCCTAGATTTAAAAACAAATATATAAATTTTTTTTTCTCGCTTTATTCCCAAAACCTTATATCCACTTGAATTGTCATACCATAGAGATTGTAAATAAGCACGCGGTCTGCTTGGTGGTAGGTTGTTACCACCGATTGCACCGACCCGCAGGAATAATTCCCTACCGTCTTAAAGAACGTTCATACTATATTGCCAAGTATATGATACTAATACAAATATAATATATCCTGACGCCTTCACCACAAGGGTCCCCGGATGATTAGACACAGTTGTATAGGTAATAGCCACACATCCACTTTCCGCCAGAGATGTATTTTAGGTCCCAACGTGACAGATGGCGAGCCCGTCGCCGTTACTCAAGCACAACTGTACATACGACTTATAATTTCTTCTTAAACGCATGCAGTTTTCCTATTGATGTTTTCTTTCACCGTAAAGCTCGTGGTGTGACTGATGATTGCCAAGTAAATGTTCTGTATTTTTAAGGTACCGTAACAGCGGGAAACAAAAAGACCTATATGCATAGCTTTGCTTGGGCGTCTGTCTGTAGTATCACTTGCAAGTTTCCTAGTAACTTTAGTTTACACTTTGGCGTGCACATGTGTATTTGCTGAGATCTCAGGAGATTTTCAGTATGATAAAGTGTCCAGAGGCTTAACTCCGTGTATTTGCCCCAATTCAAGCCCATTTTACACTCTTGAATAATGATAGCACTTTGATTAGTCTTATGACCACATACAATAAAACAAAGTTCTCCAACGCGTCTGTCTGTTCGCGATAAACAATTGAGCAGATTTACATGCGGTTTTCAGTCATTAGAATGGTTTAGGTGTATAATTTGTTAAGATTTTGTTTAAATTGGTTGAATTATGGGGCAAATTATATTTCTTCTTTCATCGAAAACGGTTAATTACCCTTCGTCCATTTGAGACATAACAAAATAATCTATGTATCCGATCGACGCCGGGGCGGGTGCCTAGAAGATAATAAACTATCGTGAACAGTCAGCACATATAAACTTGCTTAGACAACCGAAAAATGCTACTTTTATTTAAAATAACAGGTATGAAAAGCATTGCGTGAAGGTTTTGAGCTACGCTCGAACACAACCATATAACCAGGTTACACGAAAGGCGATTTTACATTGATTAGACTTAACGTACGGTTCAGACTACCAACCCTATATTCATTATAATACGTGTATATTAAGTAGGTATTGTATTTACCTATATGATTATTTTATATAGACCTATATATCTTCTTATAAATACGCTTGGTACATTGATATGAGGGTGGAATGACTAGCAAATTTATATCAATGCACAGTTGTAAAGTAATATAATATAAAGTTCCGCTTTTTAATTTACTGTAGCACACAGAAAATTACAGCTAATAGTTAAAAGTTTATTAGCCCAAGATAGCATCCTCCACTCTTAAAATATTAACATTTTAATAATGATCCAAGTGCCGCAGTAAGCGTACAAAACGTAAGTATAACAATAAAAGTATTTGCATTGCATTGCTCACATGTTTATTTAAAAATCGACTAAATAAACAAAATCCATATCAATAGATCTGTTGAAATAAGGCTGACTGCTGCTGAAAGTTGACAGCTGTCAACATTGACGCGGAGAGATCCAATATAAACTGAGTTACAATCTTGATACATTGTACATTTGTAGATCGAACAACGACGACTGGCACTATAGACAGGATGTGCAATAGTAAAGTATTTTTTTTATTCGTTTACTATTTTTGATTGTTTATTACCGATTCTCAATATTTGTATACATATTATGTTAATGTAAATGGAGTGCAAATGTCGTTATAACTAAGCAATAAATTATTTGTTATATGTAGGAATGTTGGGGTTGGATTCTCATAGCACCTCAAATTGCTAAAGATAAAGAACTTACCTCCCTACATGGTAAATATGATACTTATCTCACTGTGTTCGCAGTAACAACGCTGCTAATCGAAATTACGTATGGACCTAATTCCAATGTAGAGCATTCACGATATGAAATCTGTTAATCAATCAAGTATTATACTACCCAGGTAAATAGGTAACATTGGAATGTGACTTAATAACAAAGTTAGATCTAGTAGTTTTACGACTACGACTAGTTTTTAATACTTCGTGCTGTGCTGTCGCATAGAGTATATATAGTAAGAAAACCCCAACCAATATTATAAGTGTGAAAGATAGTGAGAATGTTTCCTTTCATACAAAAACTACTGAACGGAATTGGATGAAATTTGGCACAGAAATAGATTAAAAAATAGATAAAGATTTCACCCTTAAGGTTAAGGTTATTAAGGTCCCTTAATTAATTCGTCCCAAGTGAAGCTAATCCTGTAAATTTTTTTCTTCGAAATTAAGAGTGCTAATCAATTGAATACGTTTGAGAAGAAATTCAAAGACGTTTATAACGTCTATGAGCTTGACAGACGGCGATAGGCGGTGATACGCAACCTGTCACGTTGATACGCAACCTGTCACGTTGTTACACCTAAATATATATGACGAAAAAGCGTTGTTACATGTTCGTCTAACCCTGAGGACCATTGTGGGAGGGCATGAAGATAAAAATATACGTTTTAAATGTAATAAATGTTAATTTATCATCGTTTTATAACTCAATCAACTTATCGTCAATATTATTTTATTGAGCCGTTCTCTTTTACTTTCAGTGAAATAAACTTGAAACAATTGTACGTAATATAGATATTATTTAAGATAAAAGTGTTTATGATAGGTTTATGGTTATATACTAACAGCAGGTTGGACAGCGGATATTACAATATTGCGGATATAAATGCTTGTGTGAAGTAATTGTATTTGTACCAAGCAAAGCTGGGCGGTACGCTTGTGTATCAATTAATTATTTTAAGGTTACAAAAAATGCCACGTTTATGATGTTCTTTTAAGTGTGTGTTTTTTTAATTATAAAAAATATATTTATCAACGAATTTCAGTCAATTTTTGTATTAATAAAACAGTGTATAGAACCGCAACGAGCCGACCGTAAATGATAATTAAAGAATTTCTAACAAGAGCTTGTATTTTTTTAAACCTTTAATTGTTATATAGTATACCTTTTAATTGTTAGTACGTTCGAACACCTCTAAGTGTCTACAATAGCAAGATATTTTCACAGCTTGAGTTAAAAACAATTTGATTTCTAATTTGATCGCACTTTCGAAGATATTTAAAGTAAATGATGTGCAAGATGCTTTGTAACGACTTTGAAAAATGTGGATCATTATAAACTACGGTTTATGGTGCCCGATATTTTTGGTAAATTTTTCATTCTCTATTTATACAATAGCTTGAATTAATGACAATTTGATGAAATATTCACACCCTGGACGTAACTGAATGGACATACTTCTACATCTAAGTTAAGTTAAGTGTTCCCTGTGTCCCTTACGTTGAATAAAATATTTTGATCTATGGTTATTTCGCCATTTTGGTAAAGTAGTTATTTATTTAAGCTCCATGTTTATATATATATATATATATATGTTTTCGTATATGTATGTTTTCGTATACGTACGTAGTATATATATATATATATATATATACTACGTACGTATACGAAAACATATTTTCGTATATGTATGTTTTCGTATACGTACGTAGTATATATATATATATATATATATACGTATACGAAAACATACATATACGTCAATGAAATTCTTTCAACTGTTTGAACAAATGTTGTGGCTTAAATTCTGTGTATCTTTCCGCAATTATTTCTGTAATAAATTTATTGTTATTACACATTAATAATCTACGGATTATAAGAATTAACTTTATACACACATACATATATACGCAATCTCTTACGGTGTAGGCAGTGAGAGAAAAACTCTGTCTAGATTAACAGACATCTTTCACTTCATCCACGTTCACCAGTCATTAATTTTTAAGGAAGCTATTTTCGATACGATTATTCATCCTTCTGTGTCAATTAGACATGGGCTCGATTCCCAGCAAGTGTATTTGTTGCAAGCAGCTAAAAAGCTTTTTTGTCGTTGAGTAACTGAGTGCAATATTTATACAAGCATATCTGTCTGTACTTAGTATAAGTGTGTAAATAAATTTATCAGTCACTGATACTTGTAATAAAGGCTCTGCTTAGTTAGGATAAGTTGGTTTTATATGAAAAGTTAGGAATATTATTGTTATCTTCTTTATTTAATCGAGTTCTTATACAGTATGTTTTTAAGTATGTGTTAGAAATAAACAATAAATAATAATTGTTATTAATATTTTTTTAAAACTACTCTATTAATTTTACAACATCCTGCGAAATGCAAATGTTTGTGAGGACTGCATACGCTTGAGAGAAATTGCAATACTTAAATATTGTCGTGCTTGACAAATGGCGGTGGACTCGCTATCTGTCAGTTTGCCATCTAAAGATCTAGCAGAAACAGAGTGTAGTTTCTTTTTCTGTCTACCCTTTCCCCTGTAGGTGTGTAGAACGGTTTAGTTTGAAAGTTCGCAGGTTAAGTACCAAGTGACAGTGACGTCAGTGACAGATGTCAGTGAAATAATGGAAAAAAGTAAAATGAGTTGTGCTTTAGAAAAACAGTGTTATTTACAGTTGTACAGTGTCATGCGCCTCATGTATTTTTCTTTATCACACTTTATCTAGCATTTATCACGTATTATCGCTGAGTTATGATATTCTCTATTGAATGGTATCTCATGTAAGATGGCGTGTGCGCGATGTACGCATTCTATCATTTTAAGATGTGTACATAATAATACGTGGATACATGTATATTATGTACCTACGTATTATATTTAGTCTAACCTAAGTAGTTTAGACTTAAAAAGTTAAAACTTTAAGCCGATATTAAATATCCAAGCGTTATCTCAAGGTGATTTACTGAAATTATTTGTAGAATACTTGAAGCTAAATTAAAAAGCTGTAGGTACTTAAGTAATTTTGAGTTATTTTTTATGCGTCTGTGGCATAAATATCGTTTTTGAGTTATATTGAAGGCATAGTCTGTGTAATATTTTCAATCAAATTTTTTTTTAGTTAAGCCAACTTTTTTTTTAATCCATAGTATTCCTAGTTAGTTATAAAGTTACTAGTACACAATGCTTACAGTTTGGGTCGAAAATAAGTCTTAAAGACGGCCGCTATAACTTTTTTCCATAAATTTTTATTTTTAAACAACCAACGAACGATATAAACATAAAGGCATAATATTATTGTACAAAAATACGATAGGTCTTTCAGGGTCTTGTAGACCTGAGACAACCAAACTGTTTGCTTATAAACATGAATTTTAAGAGTTGATCTATATAAGAATTACAAGCGAAGGATAGCTTCAATTAACTTCTGGTAAATTATTATTGCAAATTTATAATTTGTTTGATGTGACTTTATAACAATTATAAACGTAAAATAAACAAAGATTATGACTTACCTAATTTCAACGTAAACAATATAAAGTTGAACTGGCGACTTAGAAAACTTTCTTCAAGAAAACAAAACCGCTTTAATTATGAAAAAATAATGCGTAATTTAAAAATCGAACTAATCATAGATTACTTTCGATTTTTTTCGCCCACGCGTCAGGCCCTGTCGTTGGCGGCCTATTTTCCTGAACTTCGGTGCGACACTGACCGCGCGGTGGTCGACGTGTATGGCTGCATTTACTCTACCATTGCAGGAAATATGTGACATACGGTCATGACGCATGCGCGTGTTGTAAAACATTAAACTTTTGCCGTGAGCAGAATAATGTTGCCTAGACTCACTTCCAGACGTTTGATGATGTCGAAAATCATGTTTATTTACTTAATTCGTCTACTTTTAAGTACCTCACTTGTTTGCTGATTTGTCGCTGGTAAATATTTTTGAGATTTAACTGTTTGTTTGTCTTTCTGAATATGATTTTTTTTTACACAAAGAACTAATGAATTACTTAAATCGTAATTGTTTGTCGAGTATCTTCGGGTCGGTGACACATTGAGAGCAATCACTTATTGTTATGAATACCCTTCAGTATTTTACATATGATGAAGGACTCAATTGAGGAAGTGTCATTTAGCGTCAAAATCAGGAAATTTTTTACCTACATTACATATATAGTACCTAGCAGTGCCAAACGGTTTCATCTGCGTAAAAAAATATTTCATCTTTATGATAGGTACATATTATAAATTGTAATCGCTTCTTCATGTTAAACTATTCAACGGATTTTAATGCAGTTTTCAGCAATAGATAGAGTGATTCAAGAGGAAGGTTTATATGACAATACACATATATTATAGTACAGAAAAGCCGAAAAATTCAAAGATTTGTAATGTGATGTCGTAACAATCATATTTTTAGTGCGCTTAAATAGCGAGCCGTGGTGGCCGAGTGGTTCGGGCAGTTGCCTGCGACGCAAAGGTCGCAAGTTCGAATCCCGACTGTACCAATGAGTTTTTCTGAACTTATGTACAGTGATTAGTCACATCACGAGCTTTACGGTGAAGGAAAACATCGAGAGGAAACCTGCATACGTCTGAGAAGAAATTCAAAAGGCGTATGTATAGTCGTGCTTGAGTAACGGCGATGGACTCGCCATCTGTCACGTTGGCACCTAATATACCTCTGGCGGAAGTGGGTGTGTGGGTATTACTTAGACACCTCTGCCTACCCCTTCGGGGACCCTTGTGGGAAGGCGTGAGGATATATTATATTATATTGTTATTATTAAATCGCAAACGCTCCAAATTACTGTACTACGGGAATTGTATACTTTACCTTAAAAAGATCGATAAACAACTCCGCGATGGTATATATTTATGTCTAAAGGATAACCCACAGTAACCATTGTTATCCTTTGGATTTTATTAGTATCTACATTGCACCCGTACGAAGACGGGGCGGGTCGCTAGTTCTGGAATAAAACATAGCCTAATTATTAATTTGGATTATATTTAGTACTAGCTGTCCCTCCCAGTTTCGCTCGGGTGAAAAAGTTAAATTGCCCGTAGCACGATCGCAGCGCCACCTATCGGGTCCAATTTAATATAGCCTATGTTACTCGTGGATAATGTAGCTTTCGAATGGTGAAAGAATTTTTAAAATCGGTCCAGTAGTTTTTGAGCCTATTCATTACAACCAAACAAACAAACAAACAAAGTTTTCCTCTTTATAATATTAGTGTAGACTAGGTACTAAATTTCGTTTTGCCGTTCTGACGTGATTTGAGTTTAGACTTTCGCATTTATAACATTGGTAGTATTAAATGTTTGTGAACGACTTGGCGGTTCTTTGTCAAAACAATACTGTTTAACATCTGTAGAGAACAATGGATACGGAAGTTTAATAACAAATCAGAATATGCGGGATACTTGGTAGGCGACACATTCCTCTGTCTTGTGCGGGCAATATCAAACAGTTGCAGGGGGTCTACCACCGCTTCCCGAATGAGATTGCGAATTAATAGCATTCTTCACACGTTTTCGTGTGACTGCTATTCTGAATACCTGCTATGTGTGTACATATATTCTACTGATATTATACAACTGGAAATTTGTATGATTGTTGCTCTTTCAAGCAAAAATTACTCAACGGAATTGAGTGATGTTTTGCCTAGAGATAGTGTATTACTTGGATTAACATACAGGTTATTTTTACAAGAAAAAAGACTTCCAATAAAATCAAATTCAAAGACGACCGTCTGGTCTAGTGGTAAGAGCTCCTCACTGCGAAACTTGAGGTCGCGGGTTCGAATCCCGCTGAGGGCAGATATTTGTGTGATGAACACGAATATTTGTACCTTAGTCTTGGATATCCTATGTATTTAAGTATATATCTATATATATAAGTAAATATATCGTTGTCTAGTTACCATAACACAAGCTTTGCTTAATTTGGGACTAGGTCAATTTGTGTGGAATTGTCCCAGGTATTTATTTATTACTAGCCGTGCCCGCGACTTCGTCGGCGTGGACGGCTTTTTATCTTTCGTAAAAATGTTTTTTTTTTCAGTAAAAAATATCTTATGTTACTTCTTATACCTCCAAGAGTATGTGTACAAAGTTTTATGATGATAGGTTAAGTAGTTTTTATGTGAAAGCGTAACAAACAAACTTACATTCACATTTATTATATTAGTAAGGATTATTATTATTATAAATTTTACATGGCAACTGATGGGCACATTTCATGGATGCATTAGTCATGAACAAGGGAACAATATCAAATGAGAATGTTCAGAAAAGACATGTTTTGCTCTTCATTCGTGCGTGAGGTGTTTGGTCATACATTCTAGTACATTTCCTGAGCGTTATCTCACAACCATAAATCAATGTTTTAATCAAATTGTAATGACAGATAAGACATGTCTTGTTGGTTAATTTGATTAGTATACTGTGGAATATAAAAAAACCCGCGTTCAACTGAGTGCGTGAATGTTTTTGATGACTGCGGAATCTTGCCAG
Organism: Drepana arcuata; assembly: GCA_016069955.1. Lineage (NCBI taxonomy): Eukaryota > Metazoa > Arthropoda > Insecta > Lepidoptera > Drepanidae > Drepana > Drepana arcuata. The sequence continues at coordinate 324,936 of JACCPG010000688.1, read as the reverse complement.
TCCATATATTATTTAAATGTATGGATATCTCGCTCAGAGAATCAGCATTACTATCCAGCGTGGCAATGCTGCTAGTCTTCTTGGCACGTTGCCTCGGGATACCGATTTGGGACAAATATTTTATCTGTAAGTAGTTAGTTTCAACTGTTATTTGTAAATATTATTAATTGTTGTTAATGTATGCATGAAATGAAATGCATTTTTTTTATACAACTTGAATGCCAAAAAAGCATACGGCGCACCTGATGGGAAACGGTTACCGTAGTCTATATACGCCAACGATACAAAAGTATCACTTGCGCGCTGCCACTCTATGTTCGGAGAGTTATACTGTGTTGGCAGCATAATAGGACTAGTCCCTCTGCTGCCAACACAATATAACAATCCTCCCCCCCTTTCCAAAGAGCTCATTACTGGAGACTTTATTCACCGCGTAAGACCACAACACAATAAATTGTGTTATTTGGCTACGGACTTCAATAAGGTGGAGGTCCTGCCCCAGTCGGGCAGCTCTAAATTCGAACGTAAAAATCCTGTTATGCCCTACTTATCTTGATGCCCTACCTCTCTTATTAATATACGAAGGTGTGTGCTAGAAGAGGCAGAGGAAGACAACGTTCCAACTACCTAGATCAAATCGACCGAACACTCAAGGACGGGAACGTCAAACGTCCTCGAAACCGGCGAGCATGTAGACTGATGAATGTGGACGAAGCGAAAAAGTTCTGCAAGTCTAGAGAGAACTGACACGATGGTAATATATATGCATATTAGTATACATCCATACTAATATGAAACGTGAAGCTACTGTCTGTTCGTTTACTTTATTCTCAGACTTAAGTCGTGGAACCAATTTTTATGAAATTTGATATGGTATGGATAACTATATTTAGAGACGTAGAAATTGGAGTAAAGGATAGGCGACACAATGTACTACTAATTCTAGGAGCACTTTAAATTATAATATCTCAAATTCCGTATTATGATTATTTACTCTGTAACTTTATCTACATAATCCTTGAGAATGATAGCTTATCGTATTCTAATGCTTTATAGAGCTAACTTTATAGGGTGATATAACAATATTTTGAAGTTAGCTACAGGTGGCATCACATGACAGCTAATAATATTCACGCTTTCCTAATAGGGTCCCCGATGGGGTAGGTAGGTGGGTGGTACCCACATACTCACCTTCGCCGGATATATAATTAGTAATCAACGTGACAGACGACAAGCCCATCGCCGTTTCTCAATTTATATTTTTCTAACTACGGCGAAGCAAATGGTAGGGTTGTGTTTTTGACCGGCAAGTGTTACACACAGTAATAATTTTTAAACTATGAAATTTACTTTACATAAACAAAAAATGTTTTGTGATTTTGCTATAACCTCAAAATAACTTATTAAAAAAAAGTTTAAACCAAACCTACTACTGAACAATCACGCTCTAAAAAGTGTGAAAGAGAAACATTCCTCATCTGATATTTTCATGTTCAAACCGTATCGTAGCCAAACAGTAATTCTGCAAAGTAGCATATTACATAGCATATAGCATGGTTAAATTACTATAAAAGTAATAGTAATCAAATAGTTTGTAGCTATATAAACATTTTAAATGAGACTATTTTCTTTGTTTCATACTTTCTAGGATTTTTCAGTAGTCGGGTTTTAGTTTTGAACATGTGCTTGTTTAATCTCGATGTTTCCTTTACCAAAGGAGGTACTGTGCCTGCAATTTTTTTTTTTTTATTAATACAACATACTGGTATTTTTACAAAATGCTTCCAATACAATAGCGAAGCCTTTTTACAGTTAATTTATTCCATAAATAATGATCTAACTTTAATTTAATTGAATTCCAAGTGGGAAATTCAGTATACCCTCAGTATTAGAGTTAGTACTTTGTACATTACATAACACCAATGAAACATGAGTGGATTGACATGCTTAAGTTTAATCTCCTCACCACCCGCGTATCAGTTGATAGTGTTTACAACTCTTTATGCACTCTATAAAGATATCAGGTACTTAGGGATGAGATATTATTTATCTTGGACCACACTGTTACTTTATTGTCAAGCCAATGACGTAGGTACGTACATCGCATTACATCACCTGTATATATTGCTTTATCGTTGTGGTACTATTCCGTTTTACAATACTAATTTAAATTGTATTAAAACTCCTGAGTCCTGAGGCTCACCATCTTTTTAAAGAGGTCTCGCGCCGTCTAGTCGAGACCTCTCGTGACAGGCGGGCTGGAACATATCTCGCTCAGAGAATCAGCATTGCTATCCAGCGTGGCAATGCTGCTAGTCTTCTTGGCACGTTGCCTCGGGATACCGATTTGGGACAAATATTTTATCTGTAAGTAGTTAGTTACGACTGTTCTTTGTAAATATTATTAATTATTGTAATTGTATTTATGTAAGTCTAAAGAGAAATGGCGCTCTGTTCTCTCTTTGCCTACCCTGTTAGGGACTCGGCGTGATAATATGAATATGTCTGTACTTTTAATTGAAACAATGTTTACGAGAATAAATACCCAAGCCAGTCAAATTTTATACTAGTTATGGTCGTTATAGTATAGTATTTATATAGATCGTATACGATAATGTTATTACCTCATAATAATATATCCTCACGCCTTCCCACAAGAGTCCCCGAAGGGGTAGGCAGAGGTGTATAGGTAATACCCACACACCCACTTTCCGCCAGAGGTATATTAGGTGCCAACGTGACAGATGGCGAGTCCATCGCCGTTACTCCAGCACGACTATACATACGCCTTTGAATTTCTTCTCAGACGTATGTAGGTTTCCTCTCGATGTTTCCTTCACCGTTCAGCTCGTGGTGTGACTAATCACTGTACTTAAGTTCAGAAAAACTCATAGGTACAGTGGGTATTCGAACTTGTGACCTTTGCGTCGCAGGCAACTGTTCGAACCACTCGGCCACCACGGCT